>JAFIRS010001286.1:0-22500 GCA_018342105.1 Gonioctena quinquepunctata | reverse complement strand
CAGAAGCTTGACTTTTCGTGTCGAGGATTGGCCTATACTGACATCTGTTGGTGACCTATCGATGTTGCACGAAATTTCCTGCCGTTGAATTCCACTTCACTAGATCTGAGCTTCACACCGCAAATTATAGATGTCACATCTATAATTTTTGCATTGCACATCTTTGTCCTTTGCCGGAAGGCACAAGTTCTCTGAGGTTCGGTTCAAATTCGAGAAAGACCACAAGCCGCCCCACAAGTTTTAAAGCATTGTGGGGTATAACAGAATTTTCTAAGAACCCAAGCACTGGTTTCAGGTTCTCACTGGGTAACCACGCTTTTGTGTTTCAAGCAGAGTTTCACACAGCACTTCAGTGTGCAAAGGAAAATAGGAGGAGAGCAAAAAAGGAGGAACAGACCCATATTTTTTCAGACAGTGGGGCGGCACTGAAGGCTTTGAGTAGCCAGGAAGAAAAAGCAGATGGACTCTCCAGACGAGAATCGGAAAACGAACCAGATCCAGGACAGACCCTCGCAGTTTCAAAGCGTCCAGTTCTAGCGTCTGTAAAAGACTGGGTCAGGAAAAACCACAAACACTACTGGCCTAATAACTCAGGAAAAGGCACGGGCAATAGTATATCTACCTGTCAAAACCAACAGGGGCCACCCTTTCGCCCTCTAAGAGGGCAATCTGGTGGATAACACATCTCCAAACGCATAGAAAGCCGTAACACATCCCTCCTCAACCCCATCCCCCTTACACCACGGAAGAGGAGCAGAGAATGATTGTTTTATTGTACATATTAGTTAAGTTTTATATATCATGTAAATAAGAAATAACAAATATTATTGGATTGGATTGGCAATAATATATCAAAAACCCGTGTCAGAAAAACACCAGATTTGTTGAGTCTAAACAGAGAGCAATTGAAAATCATAAAGGGGCTCATGACTGGCCAGTGAAGAGCACCCTAATGAAATGGTCTGTACAACGGCGACCTTTCCTGCAGACTATGCAGAAAAAAACAGAAACCGTGTTACACATACTCTGCAATCGCGAAGTTCTGCTTCGCAGAAGATAGTCAATTGACCAAAACTATAGAGCACACCTCTAGTAAAGCACATCTGAGGCGCAGGCACAAGAACTCAGAGATTCCCACACTACCAAGAGGTATCCATAAAGGATTTTGTCCACCTTCCTATAAGTTGTTATCAAAGCTGTGTAGATAGAATAACTCCCGATAATACTACCCAACTAACATTATAGGAAAATTATACCAAGCAGTGGGGTAAAGCGGCTTCGAGAAGTCCGAATTCACCCATTTCTGACCAAATATTTTACCTTCAAGTACTAACTAACTCCAAAGTTATAATTGGAGTTATAAAAACCATAACTGAGACCACCAAATCTCCTTCAAAAAGCAAAAACTTAATAGGCGTAGTGCGTAGTATGAAATTACTTGTTATGGACTTCAAATATACCTTCACAGCCTCATGGGTTAATAGAGTTATTTACTAGGTTAAATTTTACCTAAAGGTAACCAGCAAAATGTGTTCAAAATACTTGGAACTCTCAGGAAAAAACTTCTGGTGAATATTTACCTGATTATTACCTCATGTGTGTTCATATAGTCAAGGAATTGACAAGTCAGTAAACAAGTCTACTATATACTCTTCATTACCTATTTTGGCACCAACCAAGTTAGAGGGGTTGCCTGGACATTTCTTGACCTAGTTTATACCTACTGCTCTACAATGAGGGCGAGATTACCACAATATTTGTCTCATCAGACTAAATGTCTAAACGAAGTCAAAGTTACCTAAAATAAAATCCTCAAAGTAACTTAGTCTATCATCAGATATTAAAGACCAAGTCGATTCAGATGAGGATGACATGATACAATTTACTTCCTTTAATTTTTTTATTGTGCCCTAAATTTTAGAAATCAATAAAATGCCGAGCAAAAATTCGAATAGAGTTAGTAAACCATACAGGTATACCACCAACTATTATCGATTAGCTGCCAGAATGAGAACGAATGAAAATATAATCCGAAACCATCCTATACTTTCCGATGTCCAGAGATCAGAGCCATCATTTTCCACTCAGTCATCATCAACTGCAGAAATTAATGTAGAGTGTGAAATTGCTTTCACTGATGATGATACCAGGGAAAAATATGGATCAGAAGACGATGAGTTCAATGGGAATAAGGCACAAAGTTCGGAAGATAACCTCTCATTGTTAGAGGACCTCAGACATTGGGCCTTGTCGCATAAAGTCTCCATACAAGCAGTTGGTGACCTACTAAAAATATTAATAATGCATGGAAAATTTGATTTACCAAAAGATGGTAGAACACTCTCCTTTTTGTTCCCACTTATGTGGTACATAGGAATATTCAACTATGGGTCTTTTTATGACGACAACTATTTTAAAACACTCATCCATTAATGAAATAAAAACATGAAAGCGTTAACCTTAAACTTTGGTTAGGTCTCAGGTCATGTCGGTAACAGATACTGAACAATGAATGGGCTGCGTTCAGAAAGCTTCGTCTGTCGCCAGCGGTAAACTACAGCCGCGACGTTTTCAATTATGCAGCGACAAAATGGAATTCAATGAAGTTCATCCTTTTGAAGTAAATGGATGAAAAAATGGTATTGAAAACGCAAAAAAATCAAATCAAATAGAAAATTTATTTTTACAAAAATAAGAGATTGATGTGTTGAAATGATGAGTTTCCATGGCTTCGAAAATTTCAAAACCAATCATTGTGGCTTCCGGAAAAGTCAAAATCAAGCAAATCATAATTGGTCGATTTTTTAATGGTATTTACTGTTGGCTGATAAATTGTATATTTCCGGGCACCGCATGCGGAACGCAGAAATGTCAAATCAAAATTATTCAGCCAATCACAACACACCATTTTATATTTAAAATGTTATGATTGGCTATTTCTCTTCGGAAGAGATTCCTCATTAGACCATAACATTAATCATGGTTTCTATTCTGAGAAGATGTGCACTGAAATATAAATATCGCGTACTATTATCAACATTACTGATGGATTTGATATTTAATTTCAGTAAAAAACACTCATTACAGGGTTTTGTAGTCTATTATCAATTTCTCTGAGTAACTATAGGTTACTTGGCTTTACTTAACATTAGCAAAACATATTGATTTTTTCACCCCGTATTGACATTTGAGTGTTTCTGCACAGAACATAGAATAAGTAAAATATAAATTTATTATCCACGATTCGCAATCCATCCAGAGAACGAAACGTATAGACATGCATAAAAAAACATCCAATAACATATATTGTATTTCATCACGTGACCACAATGTGAAAGGGTCTGAAATCCCAAGATGAGGAAAATGGACTTCAAAGTCAGGAATGAAGGTTACTTTCTACCTGAACAAAGTCTATGTGTTCTCATATTCAAAATTTTAGGAATTTCGACTATAGGTCCCATATGGAACCTACGCCATATTTTCGGTTTGAACCCTTTCCGCCATTGTAAAAATAATACATAATTTTCTCGAATCGACCACATTTTAATGATTGGTAGTCAAAAATAGGTGAATATGATATGTATACACATACTTCATCTATAAAATCAGTTTTGAAGTGTTTGATGGAAAAAGTTGTGGAAGTAGACATAAATTAATGTTTTTTTTTTCATACAAATTTAATAATTTCATGGGCCCAATTTGTTTAAGACGAGTAAAATCAACATTATCACAGAAAAGTTTGTATCGCAAATAAAATCACAACTAGGTGTGAATGCGAAACCATCACTTATTGCATTATCTACTATACGTTTATTGACAGTTTTTTCTACATACGCCATGTTTATGACAACTTCAACTTTCACAAATAAGCATGTAGGTTAAGATACACAATATACAGTACACTTTTATCATCTTCTTCTAACCTGCCATGGTTTGTTGTTTGTTTCATTACAGTGTTTATTACCTGAAATAGGTAAAAATGACTACATTTTTACCATCAGTCGACTAGTCTGGAGGCAATTTCACCTATTTATGCCTTCAACTTATGAGGAAAAATGTCTTAATTTCCCAAATTTCGACTTCTGAATTACTTCCATTTTTTTCCCCATAATGGTAAATTTAAGGTAATTATAACGTAATAATTACCTTCGCCAATTAGGGCGCTAACCTCTTCGAAGGTCGAAATGACGTAAATTTTACCTATAATGTTTGTTGGGTAGCACTATCCACGAATCAAAATGATCACTGAAAAAAGAACATTACTGCAACCAAACCACACTCTAGGATTACACATGGTTCACTGACACTGATAACAACGTAACAGTGCCATTCGGTCCAAGTTTACCGACACCATCGGTGAACGCCGGTTAGCAATGATGGTCATGTCGTCGGGGTTTAGCAGTAATTGAAGAATCTCTAAAAAAATATAACTTATAATATTTCCGTAGTTATTCATGGGAAGAAGAACTGTTGACGGTAGTGCTACATGACAGTTGTGAAAGACATATGGATTCAACGGTCCAATGAAAAGATTTAACAGTCATTTCTGTAGATAACTAATTTTCAAATAACGGTGGTTAGATTTTTGAAATCGGGTTTTTATATGAAATTAAAATATATAAATAATTGAATTTATGCATATTTTTATGAAGACACTATTATTACGCAAAATTTATTTTCAAAGGTTTTGGGAGGATGCAGAGACTTTCACCAGAAACGTTTTTAACTCTAATATTGAAAAAATGTAAAATTGTTTTTAACCGCTTTCTTAGTTGTTTAACCAACCCTCAGAAAATAATGAACAGTTGTAGGAGTTAAGATTACGGGGCCTTACCTTTTACAGTGGGATCTGAAATCACTCTTGGGGGCCTTGAAAACATTTTCGGCGGTTGCGTAAGTCGACGTCGCGCCGGGTGGAAACAGTGGGTGCAATACTAACGCTCGTACCACTGAGCCACTAGCCACGGACTATAATGAAATAATAAGAAGCGTACTTTGAGGTGAGTACAATATGCACAACAATGTCAGCCTAGTCTATCTTCCCAAATCCAATACGGCCAGTGCTACATGTAATAGAATATCTCATCATAATCCAAGTCATATATCACAGATGTTATCGAGATAGTGCCCCAACATTCGGTAATTTCAAAGGGAAATTGTGTCCCATCTCTACGGTCACATACCTAGTCGCATATCACGAGAATTCGCAAACGTCACAATTCACGTATAACTGCTACTTCGCACGGAATTCATGAGGCAATTTGCGAGAGAACTATGTCGTTATTGTTATGTTTTTGTTTAAAAGTCCCGCTGGGATAGAGCCGACGATGAATTGAATGGTGGCATGGCTATAAAGGAGCTATTTATGAAAATTATCACATTAAGGGGATTTGGTTTTCATATCAGTTATAGAGCTAAGATACAGAAAAGAATTTTCTGGTGCCTGGATATTCCCAGTCCTTTCCACATTGTACAAAATGTCTGATTTTATTGGGTGAGATTAATTTTTATTGTGTGAAATAATTCAATGAATGATTATCACACATTCTAACAGTATTATTATTCAAAATGTTATCTGTAATGTAAGTAGGTATTTCAAATTATGTATACATGAGGATAATGTGGGATCAGTATAGTTTATGACAGTAGAGGAGGATGAATATGGATACAGTTACTCCTAGTCGCAATTGTTATTTGCAACTTAATTTTTTTTTATAACAGTTATAAATTTTGGAAGAGATTTGTTAGTCTTAATTGTGATTTTTACAATCTTTGGAGTTGTGGGGGCTTAACATAATAGACCAATCAATAGAGCTTTTTTCGTGAAAAAAATACTACCAGAAAACCGACTGTGCCATCATACGAAAGAATGTAGTTATATCTTGTTATGTTTCCCACTCCCTGGCATTGCTTAATTTGTTATACATTTAAAAGCATTTTTTTATTTTTATCGTTTGTAACTTGAAAACTAATAAAGCAATCTCGATACTGTCGATGGACGAATTGTAGGGAATCAAAATGCAAAGAAAATGAGCCCTAACACAACTCGATCGGATTATTAGTAACGGAGAAAAACCGGAAAAACCGGAAAAAACAGTTTTTTTTTAATTCATAACACCACCATTTTTGAAGTTTTGAAGCAGACTCTCCACGATATAGTAGTGATTTATATGTACTTCATGTGTGAAACACTGAGGCACTGTTGGATTATTAGTTTTGGAGTATTTGCAATTTGATTTTTTTAATGCATTCTATTGCAGCAGACCTGGATGCGTCACAGGTGGTCCGATTTGAATTTTTCTGAAAGATATTGAGAGTTGAAGTATAGTACTACAAAATGACTATTCTCATTTTGCGTTAAAATGCTGCGAAATAGGTGAGAAATACCTGCAAACATGACCGAAAACCGGCGATTGCATGAAAGCGGCTCAGGAGTGAAGGTAGAGCAGCAGATTCATAATGGGCGCAGCGCGCTTGTATTACTATACATACGCTTACCCGCGTCTGCTGCTCTACCCCCACTACACAGCCGCTTTCACGCACTTGGCCATTTTCGGTCATGTTTGCAAGTATTTTTCACCTGTTTTGCAGCATTTTAACGCAAAATGGGAATATACATTTTGTAGTACTACACTTCTACTCTCGAAAATTGGAATCGGACCACCTACGACGCATCCAGGTCTGCTGCAATATAGTGCATTTAAAAATTCAGATTGCAATTATGCCAAAACTAAAGATCCGACACCGCCCGAGTTTTTCACGCATAAAGTACATATTAATCACTACTATGGCGTGGAAAGTTTGCACTACAACTTCAAAACTGGCGGAATTATGATTCTTTTAAAAAAGGTGATTTTTTCTAGCTTTTCGGTTTTTTTCCGTTACTAATAATCTGATCGAGTTGTGCTAGGGCTCATTTTCTTTGCATTTAGATTCTCTACAGTTCGTCCATTAAATAGTTTTCAAGTTACAAGTCAAAAACGATAAAAAAAAATAAAAAATGCTTTTAAATGTTTATAACAAATCAAGTAATGACAGTTGGGTGTAGGAAACATAACAGGATAGAACTACGGACCGTCTTTCGTATGATGACACAGTCGGTTTCCTGGTAGTATTTTTGTTACAGAATCAATAGAGCAAAAAATCTGTATGGATTGGCCTATGAGAATAATTAATCACTGAAGAATATGAAATGGCAAGAATCAGTTTATCGGCTACTGAAAAATTGGTATATCGATATGGGAAGTTTTCTGGAGCATGAAGATTCATGGATGTGGATCTTACTCTTCATGTTCTATGACAAAATTTCAAAAATGAAAAAAAAACCACACTCAATAGAGAAAACGGAAGAGTGCGATGGTATTAAAAAAATCAAACAAACCAAGGAAGAAAGCCTATTTATTACCTATTCCTGCTGAAATAACCTGCTTTGCCGATGACACCGTATTCTTCTTCAAAGAAAGAAATTGGCAGGTTCTAAAAGAACAAGTGACATATCTTCATTCCCCGTAATTATGGAATATTTCAGTAGCAAAATAGTCACGGTAAATCTGAATAAAACTATGTACACACCTCTCACAAGCTATGAATCAAATCTCCCTTACTATTATTTTATAAATATTAGGATCTCAGATGATATACTACAGCTCAAATTTTCCAACACAGTAAAATATCTAGGTATTATGCTTGACAGCAACTTGAAGTAGCACACCCATATTAATAATCTGATAAAAAAACGGAGGTACTTGGTATTTAAATTTAAATATTTAAAAAACATCCTTGGCCCGAAGCATCTTAAAATTGTATACCATGCTCTAGTACAAACACATCTGCTGTATGGTATTATCGCATGGGTAGGGGTCACCAACCACTACGTAAAGAACTTAGAGACACTTCAGAAGTTGATTATTAAGATCATTATGAATAAACCCTATACTTACCCAAGCGACGATCTCTACACTGAAGCCGAACTGATGGACATCCGACAAATCTTTGCTCTGACTGGTACACCAACGGAAAAATCTTAAGGAGGCTAAAACTATTGATCATTCACATCATACACGATATAAAATACACTCGATTGATATACCAAAAATGTCAGAAACTATTGGACAACGCAGCTGTAATTATCTTGCTCCTAAGTTATATAATGTCATTCACGCCCATCTCAAAACTGTGAACTCCCTTACTCTCTTTAAATCTAGAATTAAAAAATGGTTTATGTGATAACCTAGAGCAAATATTTATTACTGGATCGATATAAAAAATAATTGATTATAAATATTAAATTGTATTATTATTAATATGAGATAAAATCATGTTTCCCTTTTCAACATGAATACCCACAAGAGGTTATCTTGACGATGGAAGATAGTGACTAGAGTTTATCTTTCAGTCGCAGATGATTCCACATCTGATTTTATGAACATCCTGTTTATATTTTCAACAAATCTAGGTAAGATGTATTATTGAATAAATTGTATGTACATGTGGAATGTGTTAGGTATGTGTGTATAAGTGTATTTATTATATATATATATATATATATATATATATATATATATATATATATATATATATATATATTGTGTGTGTGTGTGTATATGTATATATGTATTGTTCTTTTTTTCCCTTCTAATTTTACTCTTGATTATAGTTATTTTCCAAATTTGCATTGAAGGCGTTAAGTTAAAGTTACCAACTTTGATACCCACGCACAGGCTGAGCCTTTGTGGGTCCCCTCTATTTATTTGCCAACTGATGAAATGTACTATAAACATAAACAACTATAAACATTGAAAGTTTCATTTTCTGGTGAATACATATTATTATTATTATATAGATGTAGTTCAATGTCCAGCGTAGCTTTAGCCGGGGAAGTGGTCGTTTTCCGTTAGATATTCACAAGAATAACTTCATTTGTATCGTGGATTTCTTAATTCACAGAATTTCTATTCAATATTCATTTGAGAATGTTTCTCTTTTCAACATGAATACCCCACAAGAGGTTATCTTGAACGATGGAAGACAGTGACTAAAGTTTATCGAGTCGCAGATGATTCCACATCTGATCATATTTTCAAACAAATTAATTTAATAATAATGTCCTAGTTCAGGGAGACTTCAACAACTTCTCTTATGGATCTGAATCCTCGAACGATTCTGAATTTTAATTGCTGGAGATAAAAAAGTGTAACATTGACAATACCGTCTCATAAGATATTTTTCTTCTTGATAAGATGTAGAAGATAAACGATAGGCTGAGCAAAGAAAAAGTATTCATTAATTAGTTTTGCTATATATTTTTATTTTATAAAATTTCATTTAGTTTCACCTGTCCCGGTGTTTGTCTGTCTGTCTGTAATCAAATCTTGCAAGTTAAATTTGACCCACTTCTAATCGTCTGATTGAGTTGGAATTTGGCAGGTGTGCGTAATTCCGGTGGCAATGCATTATGAATTTTTGTGAGGGAAAAAAACAAAGTGGCGGCTCCAATATGGTTATAATTTTTTTGTCAAAATTCAAAAATAAATTAGATAGAAATTACCAAACAAGTTATTTAACATCATTAATTCAAAAAAAATTTAAAAAAATCATTTTTTTTAAAACAAGTTTTTATTACTTAGTCGTAAATAAAAAAACATAACTAAAAGTTATAAAAAAAATTTTATTGACAAGCTTTTATTATACACATGCACTAAAAAGGAAAAAATAATTTATTTCATTGTTTGATCTAGGTTATTCTGTCAGTAGCAGATTCGAAAGTTTGCCGCGGATACAAACAAAATAGGTAATCTTGCGCGGCAAGATTTTGAATCTGTTACTCAGAGAATAACCTAGATCAAACAATGAAATAAATTAATTTTTCCTTTTTAGTGCATTTGTATAATAAAAGCTTGTCTTTAAATATTTTGTCTATATAATTTTTATTTACAGTGTGATCGAAGAAGAGGGTGTTATTTATGTAGGATACGTTCTGTAAAGAAAAGTAAAAGCAGCCACTCATGTCATCAAAATATATAAGGCATCATATAAAATATCAGGGCAGGTGGATAACTTCTATGATTCGACTGAGTAACGTAACAATAAGTATGCTGAAAGATGTCGTATTTATCCTGTTTCTGTTCATCATTGAAAACAAACTTATCAGCAAAAATAAGTTCTTGAACCAGAAAATATAATCTATCATGAATATGTATGCCACATCCAATATGAAAAATGAGATTTAAGAAGCAAACCGACCAACTATTCTTTTCCAGAATATTCCTCAAAGTAGGCACCGGCACCGTTACTTTTATCTTGCGTCCCTATTTCACGTTGCCTCGGGTAGGAGAAATATTGCATCATTGTGATGCTTGATTAAATTGTTTTTGTTTTCGGTGGAAAAGATGTAGCAGCATATCGGAGCAATTATTGTGTCTTCTGTGATGGTTTGTTTACGAGAAACTGCCTGGAGAGATTTCCGTATTTTTGCTTGTTTTTGCAGCAGGACGAAACTGTTCAGACAGGTAGATGTTCAGATTTGAGAATCGAAAAACGATAACGAGTACCGGTTTAAATCGTAATATTATATCAAGAAGAAAACCAATAATACGTTTGTATTATTAAAAATAATTATAAGTTGTCAGAAAAAATAAGAGTCTAAAGTCTGTGAAAGTGCTACCAGGATCCTGATTTCTCCAGTATAGAGAAGATTCGCGGACCTCAAAATCAGTAATCTACGGTAAGTGGAATTATCTTTGTGATTCCCCAGCGGAATCTTCTGTTTCTATTTCCGAACCCACGGAAGTTATGAAATTTTAGAGTTAAATTTAATTTGTCAACCGGTCGACCGATATCAGATACAATACAATAATAACAAAACCGGCGGCCAAAAGTCATTTACATTTTATAAACAAAATTTCTCAAAATTCAATAATTGAAACGGCCGCTGGCACATTTCGTGTCAGTTTGGCAAATCTAAAGATTTGAAGGTGGTGAAACGACCTGTTTTTTTTTAATGAACTTATGGATGTTCACGAGAAGATGGTGACATTTTGTTGAGTTCTAACCAACCGGTCTCCTCAAATTTGGCTATACGAAACCTATATGAGAGACAAATTCAGTTATTTTGAATGATCTGAAAAGTTTTACGTCGATTTGTACCAAATAAAGCCCATAAAAGACATACCAAAATTATAGTATTTATATTATTAGTGTTTCACAGAGTTTTAATTCAAGTTATGTAGTTATGAGGAAGTAGCATTTTTAGTGGACGGATCGTTGCGGCAAAATTTTGAAGTGTTTGCCCACAACCACTGCCACGTAATATACACGGTTCTATTACGAGGCAGCTACCAAAATGGGGATCACTTTTTTCCGATCTACGTTCCTGTATCTCAGATATAGATAATACTTACGTAATAAATTATTACGTTTAATGCAGTAGTGACGACAAATACATTTTTATCGAATAGTTCGTTCATTTCTCTAACAATGGCGACCCAGCATATTCCTGTAAATATGTCGGCTTTTGGAGAATATAACTTTGAAGTGATTTGCTCCCAAAATGAGTGTTTAAAGTGGCAGAAACTGAAAATATACCACTCTAAAGTTCCTCTACTCATAAAGTGGCCAGTGGTACTGACTTATTAACTTTTCCACCATTATAAAGTACCTCCCGCGTCTCAAGTGCCATGACTTACTACTTCAAAGTTATAACCTAAGAATTGCAATAGATCTTATACACTTGGAAGTGTAACCTGCTACTTCAAAGTGTAACCTGCTACTTCAAGATTATAACCTCAAAATGTCGGGTACAATAGAGGAAAATTGGCTACTCAAATCGCATAACCCATTTCATTTTGAATATATATCATTAACGTTTCACGTAACAGGCAAAACGAACTTTTTGTAAGCCACAATACAATAATTTGAGAAAAGTTAGGATGGCTTTCGCCATCGCGCAGACCAATCTACGATCATCAGCGTATTACTTGCGCACTAGAAGAAAATTTGGTTCATAGTTTAAAAGTTGGCTAATTTTCTATTTGTTACTTGTTAATTATGTATGAACACTGCCATTGTAAGATGATGGTTCAACTTATAATAAATGATAATTCCAACGTAGGCGATCCATCTCATAGAGTGGAGGTGATATTACTAGGTAGGTGAGAAATCATACAGTCGAACTATACCAAAAAATAATTTAATACCAATGTGGCACGAAGATTCACATCAGGACATGTTTCGAAGGATTAATCCTCCATCATCAGCAAAATGAGAGGGGTTACAAGCAGATCTAGAGAAGTAAAATGTTACAATTACAAGGGGGGCAAACATTAAGAGAAAAATAACCTACCATTGTATGGTGGAAAAAATTATGAAGAAATGACACCAAATTTTTTCAACTATAATAACATTAAAGTGTCCGCATCTAGTGCGGGTTCACTAGTGTTAGGGACAGTGGTTAGTCCTAACAAACATTTTAAATTGTAAAGGATTTATAACATCATCAAAAACACATGGATGGAAATAGAAAATAGGTTAATGATTGACATATGACAACGACTTTGACCTATGGAACATCAAGTTTCAAAGTGACAGAGGAATGTATGTGACTGTGACATGGAATCGAGAAAAAGAAGTAGCTGAGTGTGGTGTAGAGATGTTATAAAATTCGATCTAGAGATAGAAAATAAAAAAAGTAAGGAGTCAAAAAGTTTTAGGCTATCAAAATGAATTAACATTGTATCAATGAACAAATTCCAAAATTAGAGGTTGTATCAACCTAAAGAACAGATCATCAATAAGACGCACCATTTACGATTTTTTCTACACAAACAAATTCTCTTCTTGCAATTTTCAGATGGCTCCGATACCATCCACGGTGGTGAGGGTGAGAAAGGGTCGAAAAACATGACCTGACCCCCATCATTCATCCGAAACTTCGGCCATAAATAACGTCAACCGTCTCCAGTTGTATTTTTTATTCCTCTCTTGTTTCCGAGAACATTGTTAATTCTATTATGTAACAGATTACAGATATCATCCCTCGCAGGGTTAAAGATGTAACTGATGCTGCATCGGTTGTTTGATGAGTCGGGAAAAGGCCAACTGTGTACCAATTAGCAAATGACACGAGCAATGTGCGGGGTGGAATGAACTGGATGAGAACACTTTGGCCTTTTCAGCTAATGAAGTTATCAGAGGAAAACTCGAGACGGAAAATGTGGGTTTATCTACTTTGCGAGGAGGATTACACTATTTACATTAACGATGTGTGTAAACGGTTTGGCAAAGTAGAGGTAGATTTGCAGCATAGTATTTTTACAAGAATGAAAGTGGGAGAAATTGATAGGTGATATCAAATAGAGATCTGAATGCGCATCCAATCGAAGTAGATTTCATTCATTTTCCTTCCCATAAATTTCATTTGTTAGTTCTTGTCCTCATATTATATGGATGGATGGCTAAATACTGAGAAAAGGAGAACACTCGATTTATGCACCTCATTTCATGATATAATAACATCGCAGAAACCTCGACTCACCCCACCTCTGCACTCCACTGCCCAGTTCCAATCGTCATTCTCGTTCACTGTTACTCGGCTTTACAATATGATTACTGAACGGTTAAAAACACTATTTATTTCTTATTTGATTGCTCACATAATATACAGTTATAACATATGTATAAAAACTATGGAGATAATAGGTTGCATTTAATTTTTCTTTTGCACCTACGTGTATAACACTTGTAGAGCTCGTCCAATATTGAAACGACCGTTTGGTAGGTAGAGAGGGGAAAACACGAGTGGACACGATTTGATGTGGCTGCTTATGCTACGGCGAATCTTCACCAGTGTCTTGTCATGCAGCGTTTGAAACTTTAGGTTTGTTTGATTAATAAATAGGTAGTGCAGTTATTCATTCAACTTTGCAATAGTTTTGACACTTCTTATAAAAATATATCTATATCTCTGGCAGATTTGTCGAAAAATATTTTTTCCATTAGGAAGTTATGGGATATATACGTCTCGTGTATCGCCTATACCAAATAATTAGGTACGCCTATGGAATTTCTAATAATAGCCACGACAATGGTTCGGGCATTTTCGGGAAAATTGGTTGTTAGGTAGGGGAAGACCAAAGTGGTCGTTTCAATACTGGACGAGCTCTATGTGCAAGTATCGGTTAAATAGATTATTGTAATTTAAAATATAGGTCCAGTATCTGGTTATGAGTGTTTGTTTGGTGATATAATTATAATATATTCTAATGTGTAAATGTTAATCGGTAACATAAATAATTAACCTAAAATTTGTTGAGTATCTTTTAAGTGTACAAATGGCTTTCATAACAAAGCTTCAAACTTATTATAGATTGTACAAATGAATTTTTACAATTGTTATTGAATAGTTTCACAGTGCTAGATGTTCTTATTTCTAGAGGCAGTATATTGAAAACTTTTGGTGCCAAATAATCAACAAATCTTTGCGAGGAGTTTTTTTTGAACATTGGAATTGCTATTTGTTCATTATGTTTTGCTCGTGTGTTATGAGAATGAGATATTTGTTGTGGAGATGTTGACTATTTTGTAGTAGAATGTTGAAATTATTATGAAATAAAGATATCTGACATTTAAAATGTTTTCATTATATAGTAAACTGGTTGAAAAGAGGGCAACCAACTAGTTCCGTTCGTGAATGTTGCTATTTCTACAGTTCGTTGCCAACGAGGTGGGAAATTGTTGGCTTACATGGGACGTGCATCCCAGTTTTCATCAAAGACACCCGTCATTTCCGTCGATTGAAGTATTTTGTGGTGTATGAGCTCCTAATGCTACATGAAATCGAATCTGAGAGTTCCCCAAATTTATTGGTAATAAAATAGAGATAATCGATGAAAGAAAATTGTATTTCGTGCATATAATAATTTATTGAAATCGTTGCAAAGCGCTTTCGACCGTTAGGTGATCATCAGTGCGTACCTGAAAGTAAGTAATATTGATAGAGAATAAGTTACTGAAAAGTTTTTTTGAGAAAGAAAATTGACTTATTTTAAATGTGAGGTTACTTACTCGTCAGGTGTACAAGAAGCCAAAAATACCATAAAATATCTCATGATCAATGAAAGTTATATAGGTTTACGTGACACACATGTTAAAATACATATTCTTGGCCAGGATGAAAATTGAGATTACAATTTTTCCTTATCTTTTAAAAAGCCATTGTTGTTGTGTGATAGCTGGACCAAGTGACAAGATTGACAATTGACAAGTGAACTATGAAGTAGATTGATAATTGACAAGTGAACTATGAAGTAGATTGGCAGGGAACACCAAACCATGGAAATATCAGAGTCAAGAAAGGAATATCCCTGTCATACGAAAACACACTAGAAGATGATCAATCTAATGAGGACTGTCATCTGTCAAATATATGTTCTAGTATTCCAAGGAAGACCAGACAAGACTCTTCAATTCTCACATTTGAGTCATCACAATTGAATATAAGTTCAAGGGAGAAGTCTAATTAGACCTGTCCTGATCAAAACAAACAATTGAATAACTCTGGTAGTGTCCATGGACAATGAATTTAAATTTTTCTTAATGAAAATAAAGCTCCTTGTCCACCATGGCTCAGTTGATCCGCAACTGGGGGATAAGAAGTGTGATACAAGTCTAATGGGAACTAGACCCAACTTCACAACTCCCACAACTGGAGTAAAACAGAGTATAAAAGGTGATAATCCAGAACATGACTTGTGTTCTCAGTATGGAGAAAACTGAAAAAGAGGCTGGCAAATTGCAAAGAAATACAAGTAAAATCATCATAGAGAATGGAAATTGAAAATTATTAGCATGATTAACAAAACACTAAAATGTGAATTAGAGTACAAAAAAGCTAAGGAAGTTAAATATTATTTAATTTAGACGTCTATGAAGTGGAATATAGGATCTATTTAAATTGACTTGCGTGTTGAGATAAAGGTTATTGTTGGGTATTTCTTTACTATTGTGTAAATCTTCAAGAAAATCTAATCTATTATAATTTTTGGAACTGAGTTCATGTAAGATTTGTGAATTTCTATTTGGACTAAAATTATGATTGTTAAATCTTAAGTGATGACCGAAGGCAGAAACTTTATTACTATTTAAATGTTCCTTAATACGAACTTTCAAAGGTCTACAAGTTCTACCAATGTAGGCTGCTTCGCAGTCTTCACAATTTAACTTATATATACCACTTTTGGAAAGTTTGTCAATTTTGTCTTTTGTATTGACCAAAAATCTACTCAAGCTATTGTTGGTTTTGAAAGAAGTTTTAATGTTGTCAAAGTTACTTTTAATGCAACTAGCTACTTTGTTAGAAATGTTGTCGTTTAAAAAAGGAATTGAAACAAATTTGTCGATTGAATTTAATTTTGGATAAGTTCTGTTCATTTTTATTTTTCATTTTTTGAATCAAAGTGTTAATAATTCTAGGATTGTAATGATTGTTGGAAGCTATTTGTTTCAGAATATTCAATTCTTTTTGATACTCAACAGTAGAAAGAGGTACATTTAAGAGTCTGTGGATGTAACAATAGAAGGCAGCCATCTTATGCTGATGGGGATGATTCGAAAAACTAGGTATCACATGATCAGTTTGTGTAGGTTTTCTGTAGATATTGAAATCTAAGGATTGAATATTTTTATGTATTGTAAGATCTAAAAAAATTATTTTATTATTTTATTCCATTTCTAAAGTGAATTTTATGTTGGGGTGTATTTCATTAATTTAAGTTAATGAATTTTGAGCAGTCTCAATATTACCATTTACAAACACTAAACAGTCATCAACATATCTGTACCAATGTAAAATTTCAGGGTTAATATCCGTGACGATGAATTTATTTTCTAAATTATTCTTGAAAATATCTGCTAAAAAGGGGATAAACAACTACCCATAGCAAGACCTTCGGGTTGCTGATAGTATTTTTCATTAAATATAAAAAAAATTGTGAAAGGCAAAAATTCAAAATGGTCAATATAAAAGTAGTACAATTGTCATCAACTTTTGCAAGACTCAGAACCTCGTTGACTAGTGGTAAAGTTTCCATTTTTGGAACAGAAGTGAAGAGATTGCTAACATAAAATGAAATGATTACTATCGTTTCGGACGTCCATCGTCTTAATGTATTTAAAAGGTTTTCACGACGTTTCGAATGCTTGTATCTGCAATCGTCTTCAGGTGAATACTGACAAGTTTAGGTGCTACTTACCAATTTATATTACTGTCGGCGCAATGATGCGTGCAATTCCGCCATGTGCAGCGGTGCGTGAATTTTCGCGCGGTGTGGTGGTGCGTGAAGTTTCGCGCCTCTGCAGCCCGCCAGAAAGAGCAATCAAGGGTTTCCATACGTTCTTGATCTCAACGCTTGGTTGACTAAAGGCGTTATTGGCTTCGATGTAGGCGGCCTCTTTGAACTTTCGTTTGAACCAATGCTCCTCTCTATGTAGAACACTTGCGTCGTCCCTTAGAACTCGATGATGCTCAGTCCAGGCGTGGTCAGCGATCTCCGATTTTGATGTTTTTCCACGTTGAGTCCATTTCTTGTGCTTATCCAATCTTACCGATAACGGTCTCTTTGTCTTTCCAATGTAGGAATCTCCGCATTCACATGGAACTTCATAAATGCAATTCTTACTGATTCCATTTTTGTTGTCAGGTTTGGTCTTGGTCAGGAAACTCCGTAGTACTGCCGATTGGAAGCAGCTCTTGATGTTGAACTTGTTTCCGATCCGTCTGATCTTCTCGGAGACACCTCTGATGTACGGAAGGCAGATCACTGTGCTTTGTTGTTGCTCTTCAGATGTCTTCGTTCTCCGGAGTTGTTTCAATACTTCTTCTAGGAGTTTCTTGGGATATCCATTCCGGTGGATCCTTCTGATGTGGTTTAATTCGGCATCCAGTGACTCCACGTCGTTGCATAGGTGCGTCGCCTTCCGCCAATGTTCTCACGATCCCTCTCTTCGTCGAACTCGGATGGTTGAGCTGTAACTGAGGTACTGCCCTGTGTGTCTTCTTCTGTAGACGGAGGTGCGAATTTCTTGCCTATTCTCTCAACGTTCACATCGAGGAAGGGTAAGGTACTGTTGGTTTCCATCTCCATCGTGAACTTGATCGAATCCCTGATTCTGTTGATCCCTGAGAAGAAATCCTGGAGATGTTCGTCTCCGTGATTCCATACAATGAAGGTGTCATCCACGTACCTCAACCACAGCTTTGGTTTGTATTCTGCCTCCCGTATAGCCAATTCCTCGAACCACTCCATGTATATGTTGGCGATGATTGAGAAAGGGAAGATCCCATCGGGAGTCCGTCGACTTGAGAGAAGAATCGGTCCTTTTCCTGGAAATATGAGTTCTGTAGGCAGCACTGCAGTAATTCCAATATTGCGTGGGTAGGAAGGTCAGTCCTCTCGTGCAGCTGGTCATCCTCTTCGAGTTTCCTTTGATGATCCTGAGAGATTCTCTATAGGGACATTGGTGTAAAGGCTCTCCAGTCGAAGCTGATGAAACGATCTTCTGGTCCAAGTTCAACATCTGTGATGGTGTCAACGAAGTGCTTGGAATTCTTGACGTATGAACTGCTATTTCCTTGTAAGGGTGTAGTATCGGTAGGAGGTATTTCGATAACTTGTAGGTTGGTGAGTTCCGTGAGCTGGGATCGGTCTCAGTGGCATGTCTGGTTTGTGGATTTTCGGAAGCCCGTAGAGATGCGGTGGTTTGCTGTATGTGGCGTTAGATGTGATCGTTCGTTGTCTGGAATGAAGTGTTTGAATTCCTCAGAGTGTTGTAGATCTTCCTTTTTATAGTGGGTGTCGGATCCTTCTTCAAGAGTTTATAGTTCCCTGTGTGGAGTAACGACTTATCTTGTCAATCATATGTTGTGGTGTCCATGATAACTGTGGCGTTTCCTTTATCGGCTGGAAGAATCTTTATGGATGAATCCTTTGTAGAATTTTCAGGGCCCTCTGTTCCCCTGCAGTGATGTTACTCCGGGGATTCCTCCTTCTCGAGTGTCTCTCTCTACTTTCCATCTAAACTCTTCTGCCTGGGTGGGATTCATTCTGCTGCTGGTTGATCTCTACAGAGCTTATAATGTCCAGGATAGGTATTGTTTTAGGTGCAACTGCAAAGTTCAATCCCTTTCCAGCAGGGACCCTCTACTCCTGTAAGTGGTTTAGTTGAGATATTAATAATGGTTTCTTTTCCTTTGCTGCTGGTTTGTGGAGACCGTGTTTTTCCTGCTATTCGATTCCATTTCTTCTGCTGCCTACAGAACTCATATTTCCAGGAAAAGGACCATTCTTCTCTCAAGTCGACGGACTCGATGGGATCTTCCCTTTCCAATCATCGCCAACATATACATGGAGTGGTTCGAGGAATTGGCTATACGGGAGGCAGAATACAAACCAAAGCTGTGGTTGAGGTACGTGATGACACCTTCATTGTATGGAATCACGGAGACGAACATCTCCAGGATTTCTTCTCAGGGATCAACAGAATCAGGGATTCGATCAAGTTCACGATGGAGATGGAAACCAACAGTACCTTACCCTTCCTCGATGAACGTTGAGAGAATAGGGGAACGAATTGCACCTCCGTCTACAGAAAGAAGACATACACGGGAGTAATCAGTTACAGCTCCAACCATCCGAGTTCGACGAAGAGAGGGATCGTGAGAACATTGGCGGAGAGAGCGACGCACCTATGCAACGACGTGGAGTCACTGGATGCCGAATTAAACCACATCAGAGAGGACCTCCACCGGAATGGATATCCCAAGAAACTCCTAGAAGAAGATTGAAACAACTCCGGAGAACGAAGACATCTGAAGAGCAACAAAAAAAGCACAGTGATCTGCCTTCCGTACATCAGAGGTGGTCCCGAGGAGATCAGAGATCGGAAAAAAGTTCAACATCAAGAGCTGCTTCCAATCCGGCAGTACTTTTACGGTTTTTTGCCCGAAAACCTGACAAAAAAAATGAAATCAAAGAATTGATTTATGAAGTTCCATGTGAATGCGGAGATTCCTACATTGGAAAAAAGAGACCGTTACGGTAAGATTGATGAGCAAAGAAATGGACTCAACGGGGAAAAACATCAAAATGGGGAATCGCTGACCACGCCTGACTGAGCACCATCGAGTTCTATGGGACGACGCAATTTCTACATAAGGGGGCATTGGTCAAACGAAATTTCAAAGAGGCCGCCACATCGAAGCCAATAACGCCTTTAGTCAACCGCGTTGAGATCAAGAACGTATGGAAACCCTTGATTGCTCTTTCTGGCGGGTGCAGAGGGCGAAACTTCACGCACCACCACACCGCGAAAATTCACGCACCGCTGCACATGGCGGAATTGCACGCATCATTGGGACAGTAATATAAATTGGAATACCCAAACCATTTAGAAAAATTCAGATGATTAAATAAAAACCAAAAAATTAAAGACGATTGAAACGATATAACGTTACTACATCGTCTACAACCTTCAAATAAAATGAAATCATTAGGCAATTTTGGGGTAGATCTAAATTGTGTTTATTGATCAAATTAAAGAATTACTTCCGAAAATGTGGGTTTGAAGTTAGTTAATGTTTTATAAGTTTGAAATGAAAGAGGCCAGAATTGAGACTGGAGATTGGGAAACTCACTACGGCCTTATTGGTAAGACGATTTTGGGATTTTTGGAAGTCCATACAACGAATTTCGGGATTGCTGGGAATTAATGAAAAGGACAGAATGTTTTTTGAAAATCCGAATGAATCTTCGAGGATTTTAAGTCTTTGATGAAGTTGTTGAATGGATTAGAAGATAAGAGTTTGAAATTGGCTCTGAGAGAAAAGTTTCAACTTTTCAATGTAGTCGATTTATTTAGAATTACTATACAATTCCTTTTTTCTTTAATTTTGTTTTAATTTTTTAAAGAATAGAGGGGAAAAGTTTGTGAATATGAGTGTTGAAATTTTATTTGCTCTTTTATTCTATATAGAAAATTGTGAATATCATTACGAATAGTCTTTTGACATTATAGCATTTGAGAAGCCAGAAACCCCTCATATAACTATTTAAAGTATTTTTTTTTTTTTTAAGTACGAATATTATTAGAATTTTGTGATTAACGTCTACCCCGGGGGCACTGAATTTTCCCCTACAAAGACGGAATCCACAGAAGATGAAAAAAAAGGGAAGAGAATACTGCGGCCATGCATCAGGCGCTCGTCGGTGCGGTAGTGCAACTGGCCGTTGTGTCTTTCCCTTGCGACGATACGCGAGACGCAAACTGTGCATAACATCTACATTAAAATTAGACACTACTCGGTCATAAAATACGGGGATAAATCTAGTGCTCGAAAAAAAACACATATACTTTCTTTGGGTTTGTTACCCGTTACGTAAAAGGGGGAAAAAGGGTTTTTAAATGAGTTTTGAACTAGCGAGGCGACGCGACGGGGCGAGAAGAAATGGAAAACGTGCCGCTGGTGTTATCCTAGACAGTACTTAAATATAAACACATTATATTCACGAGATTGGGTGAACAGCAAAAAGGGAATTCCCGGGAGTGTTTCAAATTGAAGACGGAGGGGTAAAGGGGTTTTGTTACAAAAAAATTTTTAGTAAAGTAAGGTCACATTTTTTTTTTATTCAGGACTAGCTGAGCAACGGTGAGCCAGGAGGTTACAAAGATCATACAACCACCATAACGACAAAGTGAAAGATGGGTACATACGAGAAAACCTTCATTTTGCAGGGATAGAGATTTTTTAAAAATTGTAACATAACACCTTAATCCACTCATGTCTTCAAGTTTCATCAATGAATGGACTGTTCTAGTAACGTTTCTTTTATTTGTTCCAACAGGTATAATAATTGGTGAATTATTAAGAATAGGGTCTCGGTAAAATGTAACTACACAAAATGAATGAAGTCTCTAGGAATAGGGCCCCACAGATTACATTATACAGGGTGTTCCTAAGAATTTGGAGAAATCTAACGCTTAATGAACAACCAAAAATAATACCACAGTTTATAGCTTTTTTTTTACTTTTCATTTGTTTATTGAATAAACAATTTGTTATGAACAAATGAATTTTCTTTTATTGTTTTTTTTAATACTTTCCAAAAAAAACTGATATCAACCTGTATCGTTTTTTATAAAAAAAAAGTTGTTTTTTATTTTTATGTAATTTTTTAAAATTTTCGAAGTTGATTTTCAGTTTTTTTGTTGTTTTTAAAATAACAATAACGAAGATGGGGCAAAACGCAAACACCGCCCGCACCAAACCATGGAACGTTCCATTCGGTATCAGCAAAACTTTGAATTTTCCACTTTCTTTGTATTTGTTTTCACGATTTTTAGTTAATTTTTAATTGAAAGAGTTGCAAAGTATTCACAAGCTATGTGTTCCTAATTCAAACACTGCAAAAACCAAAAAACCTTCAAAAAAATAAATTAATGATTTTAATA